>CM059260.1:15842175-15847175 GCA_030347555.1 Lablab purpureus
AACTCCAAGTGGTTCCCTAAGGCATGGGGGAAGATTTTGGGGCAAAATCAAACCATCTTGGCGGAGTTGACTCGGTGGGATAGTTTTGTGGTGCACCACGGCACACGCCGGCTTGTGTGCCGTGACTCAAATTTTTGCACCGGAGCGGATTTCAGAAACATTGATGCAAATCAACTCCAAATGGTTACCTAAGGCATGGGGGAAGGTTTTGGGGCAAAACCAAACCATCTTGGTGGAGTTGACTCGGTGGGTTAGTTTTGTGGTGCACCACGGCACATGCCGGCTTCTGTGGCGTGACTCAAATTTTTGCACCGGAGCGGATTTGGGAAAAATTGATGGGAATCAACTCCAAGTGGTTCCCTAAGGCATGGGGAAGATTTTGGGGCAAAACCAAACCATCTTGGTGGAGTTGACTCGGTGGGTTAGTTTTGTGGTGCACCACGGCACATGCTCAGGCTTGTGTCTGCGTGACTCAAATTTTACGCCGAGGCGGTTCGGAAACATTGATGCAAATCAACTCCAAATGGTTACCTAAGGCATGGGGGAAGGTTTTGGGGCAAAATCAAACCATCTTGGTGGAGTTGACTTCGGTGGGTTAGTTTTGTGGTGCACCACGGCACATGCTTAGGCTACGTGTCTGGTGACTCAAATTTTGCCGGAGCGGTTTGGGAAAAATTGATGGAAATCAACTCCAAGTGGTTCCCTAAGGCATGGGGGAAGATTTTGGGGTAAAACCAAACCATCTTGGCGGAGTTGACTCGGTGGGTTAGTTTTGTGGTGCACCACGGCACATGCCGGCTTGTGTGCCGTGACTCAAATTTTTGCCGGGCGGATTTCGGAAACATTGGCGCAAATCAACTCCAAATGGTTACCTAAGGCATGGGGGAAGGTTTTGGGGCAAAACCAAACCATCTTGGTGGAGTTGACTCGGTGGGTTAGTTTTGTGGTGCACCACGGCACATGCTGAGCTACGTGCTAGTGACTCAAATTTCTGCACTGGGAGCGGTTTGGGAAAAATTGATGGGAATCAACTCCAAGTGGTTCCCTAAGGCATGGGGAAGATTTCGGGGCAAAACCAAACCATCTTGGTGGAGTTGACTCGGTGGAGTTAGTTTTGTGGTGCACCACGGCACATGCCGGCTTGTGTGCCGTGACTCAAATTTTTGCACCGGAGCGGATTTGGGAAAAATTGATGGGAATCAACTCCAAATGGTTCCCTAAGGCATGGGGGAAGGGTTTTGGGGCAAAACCAAACCATCTTGGTGGAGTTGACTCGGTGGGTTATTTTTGTGGTGCACCACGGCACATGCCGGTTGTGTGCCGTGACTCAAATTTTGCACCGGAGCGATTTTGGGAAACATTGATGCAAATCAACTCCAAATGGTTACCTAAGGCATGGGGGAAGGTTTTGGGGCAAAACCAAACCATCTTGGTGGAGTTGACTCGGTGGATTAGTTTTGTGGTGCACCACGACACATGCCGGCTTGTGTGCCGTGACTCAAATTTTGCACCGGAGCAGATTTGTGAAAAATTGATGGGAATCAACTCCAAATGGTTCCCTAAGGCATGGGGGAAGGTTTTGGGGCAAAACCAAACCATCTTGGTGGAGTTGACTCGGTGGGTTAGTTTTGTGGTGCACCAGGGCACATGGCGGCTTGTGTGCCGTGACTCAAATTTTGCACCGGAGCGGATTTGGGAAAAATTGATGCAAATCAAGTCCAAATGGTTGCCTAAGGCATGGGGGAAGGTTTTGGGACAAAACCAAACCATCTTGGTGGAGTTGACTCGGTGGATTAGTTTTGTGGTGCACCACGGCACATGCCGGCTTGTGTGTCGTGACTCAAATTTTGCACGGATTTGGGAAAAATTTATGGGAATCAACTCCAAATGGTTCCCTACGGAATAGGGGAAGGTTTTGGGGCAAAACCAAACCATCTTGGTGGAGTTGACTCGGTGGGTTAGTTTTGTGGTGCACCACGTGATGAGCCCCTGATGACAAATAAAGAAGAGGAGTGTCCAAGGAGGATTACTAGAAGCATGATGAGAAGGGACACTTCCTCCTCTCCCCTTTTATTTAGCCTTTTTAGCATTTCTATTAGTTGTTAAATATTTTCTAAACTCATGTTTTTTTTGGGTTTTGCAGGATTGCTTTTGACACCGCTTTTTCTACAAGTAGAGCCTTGTTTGGAGCAAAGGAGCACTTGGGCTTGAGGCCCAAGTTTGGGACATCCAAGGGGGGGTGAAGAAGTCAATCTTGACCTTCTAGAACCCTTGGAAAACGTCCTCTCATCATCCCAATCATTGGCAACCCGTTTTTTGTGCCCTACCTTCTAGAATGTGTGAGTCTTGGCCACCAAGAGTGGAATATGCTTAGGAATCTTTTCCAATGTAATTCCCTCTAAGTCCCCACCCCAACTCTATATAAGGAGGCCTCTCATTCTTGTAAAAGGGTTGAACATTAATGAAATAGAGAGCATTCTTGCATAGCCTAGAGCTTGTGTTGTGTTCTTGGGTGTTCTTCCCCCTCTTGGAGTCTTATCTTGAGCCTTGGCTCAAGTGGCGGCTAACACCACTCATCTTGGGTTGGACCATCCCCCAAGTGGCGTGTAGCACTCCATTCCCCTCCCCTTCTCTCAATCTCTTCCTCCATTATTGTTTCATGTTCTTTACTTTCATGCTCTTTAATTTCCAGCACTTTACTTTCATGTCATTTACTCTTATGTCTTTATGATTCAAGCCTTGTCTTAATTTGTGTTGGCTGGATTTTATGTTTTGTTATTCCCTTCTCCTCTTGAGCTCCTTGTGAAGTGAACCTTCACACTTAGATAACCTCAGGGATTATCTTCGTGTCGAGTGGGAATCTTCCTTGAGGCTTTCCTCCTAATTGACATTCCATCAAACACCTTATGTGCTAAATATTAAAATGAACCCTTATCATTTGGTAATCAGAGCTTTGGTTTAATTTTCATGCTTATAAGGTGTTTGTCTTCTTGTTTCATCCATATATTATTGGTAGCTTGTGCAAATTGTGAATCCATGACAAAATCTATCCAAAACTGGTTCCATAACTAATTTTCGTCAAAAAAATCTGCACCTAATTCTGGAATTGTGGCTTGCTGTTTTTGGTTTTACATGCTTAATTTTCATGCCAAAATGATCCAACATGAAGTATGTTGAGTGTGTGCATGAATACTAGTCATAGAACTCAAGTTTGGACTAGTTTTTGCATGAAAGCTACATGTTTGATCATATGCTTGAGTCAAGTTTAGAGTCTTTTTGTGTTGCTTTCCCTTTGCTTGAGTCACATGTCATATAATTTTCCCCTTTGAGTTTTCTTATCCTTGTTTCCAATACTTGAACATGTTTGATAAAATGTTTAGCTAAAATTGCATGTAACTTGAATTGATTGGTTGAACCTAAACATAGGAACTAAGTGCTTCATAATCATCTACAACCATTGCAAGTGTGTATGTTAAGTCTAGAATCAATTAAAGAACATTGAGAAGAGCTAAAAAAATTACCAAGGTCATGAGCTATATATGCTGTTTTGAAAGAAAAAAATTGCAAGAAAAAAGTGACCAAGTGCATGATTCTAGAATTTAACTACATGGTTGTATGCTTAAGGATGAGTATGACAAATTAGTACCATCATTTGTAGGATCCTAATCTTCTTGTTATGTGTGGTTTGCTGGAAAAATTTTCTGCATGTTCTAAGTGTTTCCATTGAGTTTTCTTTCAAGCTTTTCTCTTTTATAATCTCTTGTTAAGTTGATTGTATTTTCCTTAGTGTGCCTCTTTCTTGTTTTGAACTTTTCTTGCTTTATCTTTAGGAAATTCTATAAGTTTTGTCTTTGAAGTTTTCTTTCTTGTTTCTTGAGTGTGGTGGCTGAACATCCTTCATTTGAGTCCACTCAAGATTAAAAGTTCACCATTAAGGGTTGGAACACTCTTGATACACAAGAGAGTTGAGTGAAACATACCATCAATCTTTGGGAAGTTAGCCAAACACTTTGAGAGTTATATTTTTTTTTTGTTTCCTTTCTAACCATTAAATCTTTTTTTTTTTTTGGCCTTTGTCTAGTTGTTTTTGGTTATTTTATTTTTGTTTGTAGGAATCATGTCTTCCACATCTTCTCCTATCTCACCCGAGGGAGCCAAAGAGAAGAGCATCACCTTGGAGGCCCAACTCAAGTCCCAAAATGAATTGCCTCTCATGGAGTTGCTAAGGGAGATGGAAATCTCAAGAAAAGAAAGTGAAAGACACTTGAGAGAGACCATTGAAAGACTTGAGCAAGAGAAAGCCGAAAGGGAGAGAAGGCGGGCTCATTCCCCACCTAGCTACAATGGAGAGGAAGAAGAAGATTGGGGCTACTATGGAAGAAGGAGGGCTAGGCGCAACACCCCTCAAAGGAAGCCCAACCACAACATCAAAATTCCCAAATTCTATGGAGACAACAATCCGGATGTCTACTTGGAGTGGGAAGCAAAAGTAGAGCAATTAATGAATGTGAACCCTCTTGAGGGACAAGAACAAGTTGATGTAATAGTGGTAGAATTTGAGGGTTATGCCATGACATGGTGGCATAAAGTTTGTATGGATAATTACCAAGGGCCACCCGCGGCCTCTTGGATGGACATTAAACATTTGATGCGCGCTAGATTTGTTCCTTCCTTCTATAGGAGGGAGCTCCTTTTGAAGCTCAACGGCTTCAACAAGGAAATTTATGTGTGGATGATTACTTTAAATTGTTGGAGTCTTTATTGCTTAAGGCTGGTTTGCATGATGAAACTAATGAGGCCAAGGTAGCTAGGTTTGTTAGTGGCTTGAGGAGAGACATCCAAGACTTAGTAGAATTGTATGAGTACTCCTCCATTGAAAATGTTTTACACCTTGCACTAAAAATTGAATCTCAACTCAAAAGAAAAGATAGTGCAAGGAGGGGTCACTCAAACAATGACTATTATAGCTCTTCTTGGAAGGATAGGAACAAAGAAAAGCA
>CM059260.1:15852175-15869675 GCA_030347555.1 Lablab purpureus
AAGAAAAGGGTAAGCCAAAAATCAATATTTTCATTATTAAGTCTATACACGAACATTAATTTAATCATCCACACTATTCAATCAATCAGCCTACCGAAGGCTATGGCAATCACAATCACACACATAAGACTGACGACTTCCGGAAGACTGTATGGACTCAGACAGCTGGAACTAACACCTGATACACGATGTGAGTCAGGGTGAAAGAATTAGGCCTTTTCCAGTAGGTCATCCTAATCCAATCTCAGTCGACTTCTCACAGCGATGGCACGGTGTCTACGTGACTCGATCATCGGTGAAGTCCGGATATTCCATCAGGAAATCCCTAGTCCATACACACTACTATTATCACATACAAGCACAACACACCACAATCATTCAAACTTGTTCCACCTCAATATAACCCATTGGTCTTACTGCCAGGTACCTCATGAAATTATCCCTCTGGCCTTACCGCCAAGTAACCCCTCAAATATCTTCATCACAACATATCATTCCTCAATTTCACATCATATAGCTCAACATATATCAATCTCATATAACACAAGTCATACATTCTTCAATTTCATAAAAGAAACACAATCTGGGTGCGGGGGTTCTTGCCAGGCGAGACCAGGCCGTAACCAATTCTTTGCCCTCTGGAAGGGTCTCGCTAAGCGAGACCAGGGCTCACCTAGGCGAGAGTTGGACAGAGACCAACTCTTGCCACTGGAAGAATCTCGCCTAAGCGAGAACAGGGCTCACTTGGGCGAGGGCTGACCAAAATTGGACAGCATCTCCCCTAAAACTTGGTCATTTTCCAACTTTGACCTGCTCAATTTACACAATTTATAGCAGACAGTTCATCACCAGCTAAAGCAATACAATCATACTCAGTTTGGGGCATTGGTCATCCCATTCAACATTCATTCATCACATAGAACAATTCCTGCCAATTTCTACTCATTAACTACTCACATTCATCACAACAAGTTAAGATTCAATCAAATTCATATCCAAATGAAATCCATCATACACATAACAGTATATTCCAATTCACTTCTACTCAAATCAAGTTTAATTCAACAATTTATGAACTAAATGGTATTTCAACATAATGCATCAAGCTCACAAAGAGAAACTCAATTTAACGCACAAAATGCCTTTCGCTTCACCTTAGCTAAAAAAAAGGCACCTAGCAGATTCAATCCCTCAATCAACTGGGAATTTCCCACTTTTCATTGAAGCTTTTAAAGAGACTAAATTTAAGACTTCCCCTTACCAGTTGCTCCTGCAGTTCCTCTATCACCAAAAGTGCTCCTTTTTCCTCTAAGTGCTCACTTAGTACTCTGAGGGTACCTAAACGCAAAGCGACGAGCATTAGCACTTGTCCCAACACTTCACGAGAGGAAGAGCAAGCCCAAAAACAACGCTGCGACATGAAATTGCGCGAAGAACGAAAATCCCCAAATTGGAACCCTAAAAAGGTGCGAATTTGAAAATTCACCTAATCGAAGATTCTGATCGGTGCAAAACGTTGCTCTCGTGACGCTCGTCGCGTAGGCGGTCTCCGCTCTTCAATCCAACAACAAACCGTCAAGAAATCGAAGGGAGAAAGGAAGAAGAGAAAAGAGCTCTAGAGAATGAGTGAAAGAGGAGAGATAGTGTTATTTGAATAATGAAGAACAAATGGAATTAAATACTTAAGGACGTGGGTCCCACTCTTTTGTTCCTTAATATTTTAATACTCTATCCCTTTCTCAGTCAATTATTTTGTAGGTTCTTACACATGCCGGCTTGTGTGCCGTGACTCAAATTTTGCACCGGAGCGGTTTTGGGAAACATTTGTGCAAATCAACTCCAAATGGTTCCCTAAGGCATGGGGGAAGGTTTTGGGGCAAAACCAAACCATGTTGGTGGAGTTGACTCGATGGGTCATTTTTTTGCACCACGGCACATGCCGGCTTGTGTGCCGTGACTCAAATTTTGGCACCGGAGGGATTTGGGGAAATATTGATGGCAAACAAGTCCAAATGGCCCCCTATGGCATGGAGGAGGGTTTGGGGACAAAACCATGTCATCTTGAAATTGTTCTCAATTTTTCAAGTTTTCCAAGTTTGTCCATTTCAAGAAAAATTCGTGAAAATTCAATGCCATGTCCAATGACAACGAAATTTTGTGGGCACTTTGGATATATTATTATGGGATGGACTGCAAAAAATCACCTCAAAATTCGACCCCTAGATACGTTTTTCCATTTTTCCGATTTTACGATTTTCGGGTCTTTGAAAAAATAAAAAAAATACTTCCCCTTCATAAAAAATTATGAAATTTGGGGAACAAGGAGATATCATTTTTATGAGGATGCCTGCAAAAATCTCGTCCAAATTCGGTCTCTAGGTCCAGTTATGGACTTATGTCTGCTCAAAAAAAGTGTATCTACTTGTACAAATTTGACTTTTGCATATTAGCCTATTATAGGGGGGGAAGGCTCCCCAAGGCTGGCCACGCCCATATGGTCGGTCTTGGAGGGAAGTGTCACGAGGCCCCCCCCTCTATGTTTCTATGCACCTTGTGGTGTGTGGAGCATAGTTATCGTGGCAGTGGTCACTCGTACCATGGTCGAAAATCGCCAGGCCGGCCAGAAAGAGCCGCGGCAGTCGGTGGGTCTAGACCGTGCCTCGGAAAAAATGTGGGTTTTCACTTTTATGGCTCGTTTAGCGTTGGACGGTGCTAGCATTGTCGAAAGGGTCCTATTTGTTGCCTCGGATTTGTTGCCTCGGATTTGTTAGGACTTCCAAGTAGACCTTGCCGGCTAGTATCGCGCTAGGCTTGCCATATTAGTGAGTAGGGTTCTTTCCTTGGTTTTTTGAGGGGGGACTTGCCAAACACACATCTGTGTGGGGTCTTCGACCGATCCCGGTCGGAGAGGGTGGTCTTCGAGTTCACCTTGTGGTGAGTTCTAAATCGATGGTGTTGGCAAGTGAAAGTTGTCCTACTTGTTGCCTCGGATTTTATAGGACTTCTAGTACCTTGTTGGCAACTGAGATGGTGGATGAATCACGCTAGTGAGAAGGGCTCTTTCCTCGGTTTACTGTGGGATGCATGCGTTGGATTATGACTGAGACGCCTCTAAGTCGGAATCCGGGCTAGAAGCGGCAGCGTGTGCATGTCGTTCGTTTGTCGACCCGGCGGTGAGGGTTTTGGCCCCCGAGGCACGTGCTCGTTGGTGAACCTCGTAGGGTGAATAAGCCTTTCGAGACGCCTTGAAGCGCAATTCCCATCGAGCGACTGGTAGAATCCTTTGCAGACGACTTAAATACGCGACGGGGTATTGTAAGTGGCAGAGTGGCCTTCTCGCCACGATCCATCGAGATTCGACCACTTGTCGCTTTGATTCGATCCCTCCCGATGAATTCTCCTCCAATTCCATATCCTTTCCACCAATTTATTACGCCCCAAGGTCAAAAATTTATATAGTTTAATAAAAAGAGGCTGCCACAATTTGGTGTCATACCCACACTTGCACCAACCATTTTTGGTGCATCATGATGATGGCTTGTGTGCCGTGACTCAAATTTTGCACCGGAGCGGATTTGGGAAAAATTGATGGGAATCAACTCCAAATGGTTCCCTAAGGCATGGGGGAAGGTTTTGGGGCAAAACCAAACCATCTTGGTGGAGTTGGCTAGGTGGATTAGTTTTGTGGTGCACCATGGCACATGCCGGCTTGTGTGCCGTGACTCAAATTTTGCACCGGAGCGGATTTGGGAAAAATTGATGGGAATCAACTCCAAATGGTTCCCTAAGCCATGGGGGAAGGTTTTGGGGCGAAACCAAACCATCTTGGTGGAGTTGACTCGGTGGGTTAGTTTTGTGGTGCAACACGGCACATGCCGGCTTGTGTGCCGTGACTCAAATTTTTGCACCGGAGCGGATTTGGGAAAAATTAATGGGAATCAACTCCAAATGGTTCCCTAAGGCATGGGGGAAGGTTTTGGGGCAAAACCAAACCATCTTGGTGGAGTTGACTCGGTGGGTTAGTTTTGTGGGGCACCACGGCACATGCCGGCTTGTGTGCCGTGACTCAAATTTTGCACCGTAGCGGTTTCGGGAATCATTGATGCCAATCAACTCCAAATGGTTACCTAAGGCATGGGGGAAGGTTTTGGGGCAAAACCAAACCATCTTGGTGTTGGAATAAATGGCTGAGTTTAAGAGGGGGGGTGAATTAAACTTTCAAAGATTTTCGAAACCCAATGCCCAATTATGAAAAACCAGATTCGGATTGAAGATTTAAATCAGTTTTTATAGGTTCTTGAAATGCTCTTTATCAATTGATCATATATCCAATTCAATTTCAATTTAAACTTCAATTACCGAAAGTAAAGAGTTCAAGGGAAGAAGAACAACACAGGAGATTTATACTGGTTCACCTTTCAACAAAGGCTACATCCAGTTTCCTAATCAAACAAATTCAATCAATTCACTAAAAACCAGTTTTTACATGAACACTACATGCAAAACCGAAACCAGAAAGCTGCACCAAGTCTTGAACCCTACAAGACTTCTAAACACCTGTAAAACCCTATTACAAGATCTCTTAATCACCCTGATTAAGATACAAACACGCAGCTAACAAACACACAAAGAATTGGATTGAATTCACCTGGAAATTCAATGCGAAAGCAACAGAGCACCGGCAAGAACGAGAAAAGCAGAGCATGCAATTCTTGATTTGATTCGCACTCAAATGAATCTTGATCGTCTTGGAGTGATTCGTAAAATGTTTTAGAGTGTATTAGGAGCGTTCTTGCTCAATGGGTCTTTTAGAAAGGTTTCGTCACTTAGTTCTTTAAGTTTCAAGATATATATAGAAAGCTGTTAAAGCGATTCTGCGAGGAAATAGTCGGTTAAAGCAGCGTTTTAGTCGGTTGTTTTCATTAAAAACCAATTTTCCGGTGAGCATCTGTTTTCTTGAAACTTGAAAGCGATCGGTTGAAATCTCGTTTTAACTAGCTATTCGAGAAACTGAATTTCTGAAACAAAGCTACCGAGGATTTTAAGCTGGTTTAAATTTCAACTGATCGGTTGAAATTTTCCAAATACAAAGCTTTGAAAATGAAGAACAGTTTAACTAGTTGAAATCAGATTTTTAACCGGTTAAAAAGCAGTTAAACCTTTGAAATCATTTTAAAACCTTTTAAAACATTTCAAAACATTTTAAACTCCAAGACTAAGATCAAGATAGATTGAAATGCATCATACCACACAACCTAAGACTCTCTAATCCTAAGACAAAATCTTCATTCTTCAAGCACCAACATCTTCATCATTAAAGGTGGTTGGAGACATCAAATCCACTTGAAACCAAGTCTTCAAGTCCAACAAACTCCCCTATTTGATGATGACAACCACTTGATGCATTCATTGTCTTTGAAGAATGTAGGAGTCCTGTACAAAACAAAAAACAGCAGCGAAATAGCATAACGAGTGTGGTAAAACAATTTATCGGAGAAATAGCGGCGAGAGAAAACAAAATCAGCGCGAGAAAAAAATCAGCGGCAGCAGATTCTCCCCTTAGCTGATTCGATTCTCCCCTTTCATCTTTCACTTGCTCTTCACGTGCCTTCAAATGCATTCAACAATTTCTCCCCTTTGGAATCATCAAATAGCACGGGAGAAAAGAAATAACATAGCATATGCAGCAAATTTTAAATTGTTCAAGATACATGGGAATTTAGCCCAATTAACAACACAAACGACAACACAAACTAATAGAAATTAAAAGGCACAAGAGATACACGGAAAATAACAATAGCATGAGGGACAACATCTTTGAAACCAACTACTGACGGATTCGGTGACGACAAAGCGAGAACTTGGCGGTGATATCGATCATTATCTTCTTCACTTATCATCACCAGGAGTAGCATAGGAACCCATATTAATCTGCGCAAGTTGGGCATGTAAATCTTCAATACTTTGATCAATGCGCCCAAACCTATTAATGCGGTAGTTGTGATGATATTGTTGATGAGATTGGATGGCATCAAATCTTTGGAACACTTGCTGTTCAAACAATGAAAGTGGAGGTCCACGGTCAGCTGGAGGAACATAAGGTACAATATCTCCCATGGAGTATCATACGCACCGGCTTCAGAATTTCCAGCTTCATCGGTTGCGGTTCCGGCACCGGCGAGCGTTCAGCGAGAATTTTGCCCTGCGTTGGCGAGTATCTTGTGCGGCGGTCAAGTTCCATTGCTTTTGGTAAATCCAAACTTAAAGAAAGCTATTGTCCGGCTGGTGGGTTCTCCCTATCTTGATTTTACGTTCACCTCTAATGTCCACACCAAAATACTCAAAGAATTTGGAGATAATCACGACATATGGAAGGCGGTAATCTGGCGACCTTTTGGACTTCATCATGTGATCTTTGATGATATGAATCGAGTTAATCCTTACAGATTTCATTAGACAAAAAAGTAGAAGAAGATCACCTTCATTCATTGTAGCATGATTCTTTGCCCTTGGAGTGATCATCCATGTGATGATAAATGTAAGCACCCTTGCTTGTCAATGTAAGTCCACCAACTTGGAATCCACGAACAGAACCTTGAGAATTTCTCAAACACTCTCTGTATGTTTGCACCTTGTTAAAATCTTCCAATGAACCACACAAGCCCACGCTAACCACAATGCCATCGGTTTTGAAGCCCCGATTCTTTTCCAGGCGAATTGTTTATAACCATTTACTGTTCCTTTCACTTTGGAAGTTAAAAGCAGATCCATCATGTTTGAGATTTGTGTAGAATACTTTCACCAAATCTGGGTATATGAACCCATTTAATTCCAGAAATTTCTGCGAGATCCGATGTTGAATCATAGCTATAATATCGGTCAGTCCTTCATCTTCCGACCACTGAGAACTAAGCACTTTGGGTGAGTTTACAGCCTTCCCTACTGATATGAGATTGAAACTTCTCAATCCTCTCTTCATCACCTTCAAACCAAGCTTCTATAGACCCATGTCTATAAGTATGAGTTGCTGGAATTTACGGTTCCTTACCTTTGGATGACCCGACCTTTTTGATCTCTTCCTTGGGTTGCTTGAGGAGGCCATTGCAGAAAAAGAAATGCACGAAAGCAGTATATGCGAGTTTTTGCGTGAGTAAAGTGAATGCTAAAGTAACAATGCTACCCACATGTATTTAACATTGCAGATTTTCAATTTATTAAGAAATTAGTGCTTTGTTCGATCAAAGAAGGAATCAATTGCATTCGGTTGGAATATATTGGACGAGAGATATACGGTGAGCACGGTTTTGACCGGAGAATTCGATTAGTTCAATGCAACACGTATTTGGAGAGAGAAACCGGTTAAAAAGTAAAGCAAAGGCACTTACTAAGACAAAGCAGCGGTCAAGATTCTTTGAATCGGCTTTATCTATCATGTTTAAATGCTCAATTCTCATTTAATCAACTTAAATGCACCAATTGAATATGAATCAATGCGGTATAACGACAAATTCGCACAAATTTTAAATTTTGCATCTTTGACGAGCAATTCGATCGATTGATTTATGAAAAACAGGTGATTAAAGCAGAAATCACGATCTTGGTTTAATGCGAGATAGCGATTTTAGCGACTAAATCGACGAGATCAGCCGAGCTAAAGCAGAGACGAAATTACTGCACATCCACTGCGACCCCAAATTAGGCAAAACAAGCGATTAAAAGCCGAAACAACTAGCTAAAATCTGAATAACATTGCAGATTTCACTTATAACATACAATATGCAAATCTAACTGTAATTAATCAAGAATTATGCAGATTTAAGCATTCAAACACACAAATACAGCATGATTAACGGCGAGAAATGAATCATATACGGGAATTACATCACATTTGAAACATCAAGAACACCCGACTCATTTCTTAATTGGAAAAACCTATCTTTTGGGAGTGGTTTGGTAAATATATCGACAAGTTGGTTATTAGAGTCAACAAATTCAATTATGCAATCACCTTTTGAACATGATCCCTAATGAAATGGTGCCTTATTTCTATATGTTTCGTTCTAGAGTGCAAAATAGGATTTTTGTTAAGTTGATAGCACTTGTATTGTCACACCTAATAGGAATGTGATCTAGTTTCAAACCATAATCAAAAAGCTGCTTTGTTTTAACCAAAGAGTTTGAGCACTACGGCTCCAGTCTGCAACATACTCGGCTTCGGCGATGAGACAAAGCCACACTAGCTTGCTTTTGCTATGCCATGATACTAGACTACTTCCTAGTAGATGACAAGTTCCACTAGTGCTTTTTCTATCAAGTTTACATCCAGCAAAGTACGCATCAGAATAGCCCACTAGATTAAAAGAAGCACCTTTAGGATACCACAAACCAACATTAATAGTTCCTTTTAGATATTTCAAAATTCTTTTGGCAATTGCGAAATGTGATTCTTTGGGATTAGATTGAAACCTAGCACACATGCATACACTAAACATTATATCGAGGCCTACTAGCGAGTTAGATATAATAGTGAACCAATCAAACCTCTATACTTAGTGGAATCAAAGGTTTACCACTTTCATCCGCATCAAGATAGGCTATTTGGTAGCCATGGGTGTGCTTGATTCTTTGCATGTTGTCCATCTCATATTTCTTTACTTGACTCTTTGCAATATTTTGGTGATTGAGGAATGTTCCATGATCTAATTGCTTGACTTGTAAGCCTAAGAAGAAGTTTAGATCACCCATCATTGACATCTCAAACTCCCCTGCATAAGCTGCAACAAATTCTTCACAAAGCTTCTCATTAGTGGATCCAAAGATAATATCATCCACATAAACACTGCACCGAGTATAATGCTTTGTCCAAAGACTTTCTAATGAACAAAGTTTTATCAACTTGGCCCCTTTCATAGTTTTGAGAGATAAGGAAGTTACTTAACCTTTCATACCATTGTCTTGGAGCTTGCTTGAGTCCATAAAGAGCCTTTTGAGCTTATATACATGGTTAGGCAATTTGTGATCAACAAATCCGGATGGTTGTGAAACATAGATTTCTTCATTTATATATCCATTCAAAAATGCACTTTTCACATCCATTTGATGCAGTTTGAATCCAATCATGCATGAGAAAGCAAGTAATAACCTAACGACTTCTAACCTAGCAACGAGGAGCATATGTTTCCTCATAATCTATTCCTTCCTCTTGGTTATACCCTTTAGCTACAAGCCTAGCCTTGTTTCTAGTTATTACTCCTTGATCATTCATTTTATTTTTAAACACCCACTTTGTGCCAATTATATTCATGTTAGGTGTGCAAGGGACTAGTTCCCAAACCTCATTCCTTTTAAATTGGTTCGAGTTCATCTTGCATTGCCAAAATCCAGTTTTCATCCAATAAAGCATCATCAACACATTTAGGCTCAACTTGGGAAACAAATGCAGCAGTTAAACATGTATCATGCATAGACCTTCTTGTAGAAACACCTCTTTGAACATCTCCTATCACATTTCCAATGGACAGATTGCGAGGCACCCTCCATTCTTTAGGTAGATCATTTTACGAGAATTTAATTACGGTGCCGGGATTTCGATCGGTTCTTTCGATTTTCACCGGTGAAATTCCACTGCGGCAGCTTTTCGGTTTCTACATGTCCAGTTGATACACCTTCAATTAAGTTCTCTTCACGCACTTTGCACCACTCACTTTGCACCTTCATTTTGCACATTAGTCTCATCAAAAACAACATGTATTGATTCCTCAATGATAGCTAATCTCTTATTGAAGATCCTATATGCTTTGCTATGTAAAGAATAGCCTAAAAACAATGCATCATCGGCTTTAGCATCAAATTTGCCAAGTTTTTCTTTGCCATTATTTAAAACAAAACACTTGCAGCCAAACACTCTAAGATGTGCTATGTTGGGTTTTCTCCCTTTGTACAATTCATAAGGGGTTTTCTTCAAAATAGGTCTTATCAAAACCCTATTTATTATGTAACATGCAGTATTCTTGCATCCGCTCAAAAATATTTAGGGATGTTTGATTCATTAAGCATTGTCCTAGCTAGTTCCTCAAGTGATCTATTTTTCCTCTCAACAACACCATTTTGTTGAGGAGTCCTAGAGTGCTGAAAAGTTATGCTTAATCCCATATTTTTCACAAAAATGATTGAACTTTTCATTTTCAAATTCCCTCCATGATCACTTCTAAGAGCACTTATCTTTGCAGCTGTTTTCATTTTGTAAAACCTTGGCAAGTTTCTTAAAAGCATGAAATGCATCACTTTTATTTTTCAAAAACAAAGTCCAAGTAAACCTAGAATAGTCATCAACAATAACCAAAGCATAATAGTTTCCACCAATACTCATTGTTCTAGATGGACCAAACAAATCCATATGCAGCGAGTTCCAAAGGTTTTGTTGTTGACACATAATTTTCAGATTAAAAGAAACTTTGGTTTGTTTACCCTTTTGGCATGCATGACAGATTTTATCTTTCTCAAATTTCAGTTTAGGTAACCCTAAAACAAGTTCTTTTGAAAACAGTTTTTCCAAATGGTTCATATTAATATGTGCAGCTCTCCTATGCCAAAGCCATGAACTATCTTCCTTAGACATGAGACATGTAAAATTAGTTGCACACATATGATCAAGATCAAGCATATAAATGTTTTCAATTCTCTTGCCTAACATGCAGATTTTATCAGAATTTTTCTCAAAGATCTTGCAATGATTTGATTCAAAAGTGATTCTAAAACCTTTATCACATAGCTGGCTAATACTAAGAAGATTATGCTTCAAACCTTCAACATATAACACGTTTTCAATGAGGATTGAAGAAATGTTACCAACATCACCACTTCCAAGGATTTTCCCTTTATTATTATCTCCATAGGTGACAAAACCTCCATTTTCAAGGTGAGTTTGACAAACTTCTTTTTGTCACCACACATGTGCCTTGAGCGACCCTTTGTCTAGATACCACAATGATTCCTTGGCCTTCAGAACACCTGCAAAACACAATCAATGGAGAGAATTTGGTACCCACATCAATTTGGGTCCAACAAAGTTAATAACCTTTCTACCACATTTTGGCTTCCAAATAAATTGACCACTAGGAACACCAAATTTTCTGATTTTGCATGATTTTGAAGTATGTCCCTTGTTCATACAATAGAAGCAAGTAATGGATGATGTCTTTGGACGGTTTTCTATGTGAAAAGAAATTTCTATAAGCCTTTTGTTTCTTTTGAAAACCATTTTTAAATCCAAGTCCAGCTTTATTCGTTACACAATTTTTAAATTCTAAAAGTGTATCCAAGTTGGCTCTTCCCATGGTGAATTTAGCTAAAGATTTGTTCAAATACTCAATTTGATTTTCTAAAGTTACTGCGGTTTGTGCAGATTTTTCCAACATGTTCATCATTGCAACTAGAAACCTTGTAAATCATTTCCAGATTTTCAAAATCAGTTTTTGAATTTTCCAGCTCTTTCTCTAGCTCTTTCACCTTGTTCTCTAGCCAATTGTTCATACCTTTAAGCCTATTGTTAGAACAAGCAACTTTATTAGCCTCTTCATGCAATTCCAGAAAATTTTGCAGCGGTGATCATAAGGAAGACCATTTTGAGTAGTGGAGGAACTTACACTACTTGCTGTATCACCATTAGCCATAAGACAAAGATTGGCTCTTTCATCATCACTTGAAGAGTCACTAGAGGAGATATCATTCTCATCCCATGCTATATAAGCCTTCTTGGTTTTGAATGATCTTTCATGCTTCTTTTCTCCATTTCTCTCTTTGTTTTGTGAGTTTGGACATTCGGCCTTAATGTGTCCCTGTTTTCCACAACCAAAACAAGTAAAGTTAGAAGAAGCTAAATCAGATTTTTATTATACCTCTTGTTCTTGTAGTCTTTGTTCTTGTATTTCAAGAACTTGTTGAACTTTCTAACTAAGAGGTTCAGATTTTCTGCATCACTTCCTCCATGTCCTTCATCCTCACTATTCTCCTCTTTGTGAACCAAAGTCTTCAAGGCAAGCCCTTTCTTTTTCTTGTCATTGTCTTCTTGTTCAGCAAGTCTATTCAACTCAAGCTCATGTTCCCTTAGCTTTCCAAAAAGTGCAGCAACACTCATTGTTGACAAGTCCTTGGATTCAGAAATTGCTGTAACTTTGGGTTGCCAACTTCGATCCAAACATTTCAGCACTTTGATGTTCAGCTCCTCTTTCTCAAAGACTTTTCCAAGGTCGATCAGATGGTTTATAATGTGTGTAAACCTCTTTTGCACATCTGAAGCAGTTTCTCCAGGAAGCATTACGAACATCTCATACTCTTGGATTAAAGTATGCTTTCTTGCTCTTTTAACATCAATTTGTTCCTTCATGAGTAACCTCCAAAACTTCCCACATCTCTTTAGCATTGGAACATCTGTGAAACACGAAAGAATTCATCAAGATTAAGTGCGGATGTAATGATGTTCTTTGCTTTACAATCATATTGCACTTTCTTTTGTTCATCGACATTTAAACTTTCCCATGGTTTTTCTTCTTTAGGGATATACGGTCCATTGACTATAGCATTCCAAATCCCTATATCAATTGATTCAATGAAAATCTTCATTCTCACTTTCCAAAATGGATAGTTTACCCCAGAAAACATAGGTGGCTTTGTTTATAGAAGCACCCTACTGCAAAGGCAATTTTCCTTGACCATGTTTGAAATTTTTCGAGAAAACTTGAATATTTTTCAAGAACCAGCTCTTGATACCAATTGTTGGAATAAATGGCTGAGTTTAAGAGGGAGTGAATTAAACTTTCAAAGATTTTCGAAACCCAATGCCCAATTATGAAAAACCAGATTCGGATTGAAGATTTAAATCAGTTTTATAGGTTCTTGAAATGCTCTTTATCAATTGATCATATATCCAATTCAATTTCAATTTAAACTTCAATTACCGAAAGTAAAGAGTTCAAGGGAAGAAGAACAACACAGGAGATTTATCTTGGTTCACCTTTCAACAAAGGCTACATCCAGTTTCCTAATCAAACAAATTCAATCAATTCACTAAAAACCAGTTTTTACATGAACACTACATGCAAAGCCGAAACGAGAAAGCTGCACCAAGTCTTGAACCCTACAAGACTTCTAAACACCTGTAAAACCCTATTACAAGATCTCTTAATCACCACTGATTAAGATACAAACACGCGACTAACAAACACACAAAGAGTTGGATTGAATTCACCTGGAAATTCAATGCGAGAAGCAAGCGAGCACCCGGCGAAACGAGAAAAAGCAGAGCATGCAATTCTTGATTTGATTCGCACTCAAATGAATCTTGATCGTCTTGGAGTGATTCGCAAAATGTTTTAGAGTGTATTAGGAACGTTCTTGCTCAATGGGTCTTTTAGAAAGGTTTCGTCACTTAGTTCTTTAAGTTTCAAGATATATATAGAAAGCTGTTAAAGCGATTCTGCGAGGAAATAGTCGGTTAAAAGCAGCGTTTTAGTCGGTTGTTTTCATTAAAAACCAATTTTCCGGTGAGCACTTGTTTCTCTGAAACTTGAAAGCGATCGGTTGAAATCTCGTTTTAACTAGCTATTCGAAAGCGAATTTCATGAAACAAAGCTACCGAGGATTTTAAGCTGGTTTAAATTTCAAGCTGATCGGTTGAAATTTTCCAAATACAAAGCTTTGAAAATGAAGAACAGTTTAACTAGTTGAAATCAGATTTTTAACCAGTTAAAAAACAGTTAAACCTTTGAAATCATTTTAAAACCTTTTTAAAACATTTCAAAACATTTTAAACTCCAAGACTAAGATCAAGATAGATTGAAATGCATCATACCACACAACCTAAGACTCTCTAATCCTAAGAAAAAATCTTCATTCTTCAAGCACCAACATCTTCATCATTAAAGGTGGTTGGAGACATCAAATCCACTTGAAACCAAGTCTTCAAGTCCAACACTTGGTGGACTTGACTCGGTGGGTTAGTTTTGTGGTGGACCACGACACATGCCGGCTTGTGTGCCGTGACTCAAACTTTTGCACCGGAGCAGATTTGGGAAGCATTGATGCAAATCAACTCCAAATGGTTACCTAAGGCATGGGGGAAGGTTTTGGGGAAAAACCAAACCATCTTGGTGGAGTTGACTTGGTGGGTTAGTTTTGTGGTGCACCACGGCACATGCCGGCTTGTGTGCCGTGACTCAAATTTTTGCACCGGAGCGGATTTGGGAAAAATTGATGGGAATCAACTCCAAGTGGTTCCCTAAGGCATGGCGGAAGATTTTGGGGCAAAACCAAACCATCTTGGTGGAGTTGACTCGGTGGGTTAGTTTTGTGGTGCACCACGGCACATCTGGCTTGTGTGTCCGTGACTCAAATTTTTGCACCGGTGCGGATTTCGGAAACATTGATGCAAATCAACTCCAAATGGTTACCTAAGGCATGGGGGAAGGTTTTGGAGAAAAACCAAACCATCTTGGTGGAGTTGACTCGGTGGACTAGTTTTGTGGTGCACCACGGCACATGCCGGCTTGTGTGTCGTGACTCAAATTTTTGCACCGGAGCGGATTTGGGAAAAATTGATGGGAATCATCTCCAAATGGTTCCCTAAGGCATGGGGGAAGGTTTTGGGGCAAAACCAAACGATCTTGGTGGAGTGGACTCGGTGGGTTAGTTTTGTGGTGCACCACGGCACATGCCGGCTTGTGTGCCGTGACTCAAATTTTTGAACCGGAGCGGATTTGGGAAAAATTTATGGGAATCAACTCCAAATGGTTCCCTAAGGCATGGGGGAAGGTTTTGGGGAAAAACCAAACCATCTTGGTTGAGTTGACTGTGTGGGTTAATTTTGTGGTGCACAAGGGCACATGCCGGCTTGTGTGCCGTGACTCAAATTTTTGCACCGGCGCGGATTTTGGAAAATTGATGGGAATCAACTCCAAGTGGTTCCCTAAGGCATGCGGGAAGGTTTTGGGGCAAAACCAAACCATCTTGGTGGAGTTGACTCGGTGGGTTAGTTTTGTGGTGCACCACGGCACATGCACAGGCTTGTGTCTCAGTGACTCAGAATTTTGCACGGGGCGGTTGGGAAAAATTGATGGGAATCAACTCCAAATGGTTCCACTAACGCATGGGGGCAGGTTTTGGGAAAAACCAAACCATCTTGGAGGAGTTGACTCGGTGGGTTAGTTTTGTGGTGCACCACGGCACATGCCAGCTTGTGTGTCGTGACTCAAATTTTTGCACCGGAGCGGATTTGGGAAAAATTAATGGGAATCAACTCCAAATGGTTCCCTAAGGCATGGGGGAAGGTTTTGGGGCAAAACCAAACCATCTTGGTGGAGTTGACTCGGTGGGTTAGTTTTGTGGGGCACCACGGCACATGCCGGCTTGTGTGCCGTGACTCAAATTTTGCACCGTAGCGGTTTCGGGAATCATTGATGCTAATCAACTCCAAATGGTTACCTAAGGCATGGGGGAAGGTTTTGGGGCAAAACCAAACCATCTTGGTGGACTTGACTTGGTGGGTTAGTTTAGTGGTGCACCACGACACATGCCGGCTTGTGTGCCGTGACTCAAATTTTTGCACCGGAGCGGATTTGGGAAGCATTGATGCAAATCAACTCCAAATGGTTACCTAAGGCATGGGGGAAGGTTTTGGGGAAAAACCAAACCATCTTGGTGGAGTTGACTCGGTGGGTTAGTTTTGTGGTGCACCAAGGCACATGCCGGCTAGTGTGCTCGTGACTCAAATTTTTGCACCGGAGCGGATTTGGGAAAAATTGATGGGAATCAACTGCAAGTGGTTCCCTAAGGCATAGGGGAAGATTTTGGGGCAAAACCAAACCATCTTGGTGGAGTTGACTCGGTGGGTTAGTTTTGTGGTGCACCACGGCACATACCGGCTTGTGTGCCGTGACTCAAATTTTTGCACCGGAGAGGATTTCGGAAACATTGATGCAAATCAACTCCAAATGGTTACCTAAGGCATGGGGGAAGGTTTTGGAGCAAAACCAAACCATCTTGGTGGAGTTGACTCGGTGGGTTAGTTTTGTGGTGCACCACGGCACATGCCGGCTTGTGTGTCGTGACTCAAATTTTTGCACCGGAGCGGATTTGGGAAAAATTGATGGGAATCATCTCCAAATGGTTCCGTAAGGCATGGGGGAAGGTTTTGGGGCAAAACCAAACGATCTTGGTGGAGTGGACTCGGTGGGTTAGTTTTGTGGTGCACCACGGCACATGCCGGCTTGTGTGCCGTGACTCAAATTTTTGCACCGGAGCGGATTTGGGAAAAATTTATGGGAATCAACTCCAAATGGTTCCCGAAGGCATGGGGGAAGGTTTTGGGGAAAAACCAAACCATCTTGGTGGAGTTGACTATGTGGGTTAATTTTGTGGTGCACCAGGGCACATGCCGGTTTGTGTGCCGTGACTCAAATTTTTGCACCGGAGCGGATTTGGGAAAATTGATGGGAATCAACTCCAAGTGGTTCACTAAGGCATGGGGGAAGGTTTTGGGCCAAAACCAAACCATCTTGGTGGAGTTGACTCGGTGGAGTTAGTTTTGTGGTGCACCACGGCACATGCTCGGCTTGTGTCGTAGTGACTCAAATTTTGCACCGGAGCGGTTTTGGGAAAAATTGATGCAAATCAACTCCAAATGGTTCCCTAAGGCATGGGGGAAGGTTTTGGGGCAAAACCAAACCATGTTGGTGGAGTTGACTCGGTGGGTCATTTTTGTGCACCACGGCACATGCCGACTTGTGTCCCGTGACTCAAATTTTGGCACCGGAGGGATTTGGAGAAATATTGATGGCAAACAAGTCCAAATGGCCCCTATGGCATGGAGGAGGGTTTGGGGACAAAACCATGTCATCTTGAAATTGTTCTCAATTTTTCAAGTTTTCCAAGTTTGTCCATTTCAAGAAAAATTCGTGAAAATTCAATGCCATGTCCAATGACAACGAAATTTTGTGGGCACTTTGGATATATTATTATGGGATGGACTGCAAAAAATCACCTCAAAATTCGACCCCTAGATACGTTTTTCCATTTTTCCCGATTTTACGATTTTCGGGTCTTTGAAAAAATAAAAAAAATACTTCCCTTCATAAAAAATTATGAAATTTGGGGAACAAGGAGATATCATTTTATGAGGATGCCTGCAAAAAATCTCGTCAAATTCGGTCTCTAGGTCAGTTATGGACTTATGTGCTGCTCAAAAAAGTGTATCTACTTGTACAAATTTGACTTTTGCATATTAGCCTATTATAGGGGGGGAAGGCTCCCCAAGGCTGGCCACGCCCATATGGTCGGTCTTGGAGGGAAGTGTCACGAGGCCCCCCCCTCTATGTTTCTATGCACCTTGTGGTGTGTGGAGCATAGTTATCGTGGCAGTGGTCGCTCGTACCATGGTCGAAAATCGCCGGCCCGGCCGAAAGAACGCGGCAGGTCGGTGGGTCTAGACCTGTGCCTCGGAAAAAAT